>JAVIAB010000088.1:35727266-35752266 GCA_032433765.1 Megaustenia siamemsis | reverse complement strand
TTCCCTCTAATGAACAAGTGGTACGGCATAAATGTCCTCCTGTGTAGGTGACTCCAAGCCAAAGATTTGCGTGGACGTTATGTAGAAATGTAGGACTACATAGCCAAATAATTGTCGAATAATGTGGCATATTCACTATCTGAATAAACAAACCCTGAACTAAAAAAAATGTAAACGCCTTCGTAAAATGAGTGTCATAAAATCATAGTTCGAGTAAAACATCTATGCACAAAGTGTTTGATTTCTCTTGCCCAAATAGAATGTAATTGTTTCATTAAATTTATTAGAATTATTTATAATCTTTTTTCATCCAATTTTTTGTCCATAAATCACATTTCTATTTATGTCATTTTGTTCTGTTTGATACATCAAACGTTTTCGTAGTCATTATTTGGACATTTAATGACATTGAAGTTCCTCAATTCTTTGAGAGCTTTACTCTCTTCCTCCAACAGTTCCTGGAACTAACATTAATGACTAGTAGAACTTCCATTGACATTTGTGGTCGCCTTATTGAATAATACTTTGTCTGTTTCAGACAAATGGGTAATGGACATAATTTGATTTCAGATTTAACTTTGATAGCATCTGTTTGGATGTCGGATCACGTTTCATATTACTAAACATACCTTTAGCCATCCTGTTTCATGAAATTATTTTTGTCTTTCATTTTCCGTCGTTCGGTATTTTATGTCTAAAGAAATTATGTTATTGAAATATTTCAAGATTTTCTCCACTCATTTTTTGTTGATTTGTAAGTTTTATGAACTATCTGTACTAATTTTTGTTTACTGTTGTGCTGTAATTTGTATTGACCTCGTTCAAATCAATAAATATATACAATCGGTAAATATAATAAAAGATAGATGAAATGTTTTCTCTGTTTCATTGTATTGTTGCAATTTGACAAACAAATACGTGTTTTCTATGTTTCATGCCATTTTTTTTTCTGTTAAAAGTTATTTGAAACTTATATTTGTTCTCATCTAGAAATATGATTACCTACAGCCATCTTTGAGCAATACCGACCACATTACTCCAAAAAACTCTTGTGCAAAGGGTTATAAAGATTATGGCCACAAACACCACATTCCCTTTACCCCACTTGGGGTGACAGAGCTCTTTACTTGAACTGTCTTCGAAATCTGGACCTTTTGATAGTTGCCATGCAATGTTTTTGTCAAAATTGACAACGAAAAGGTGGTAAGACATGTAGCTAGGCTCAGGTGTTATGTAATTATTCGTTGGGGCTGACATGTACTGTTCATGTGGTTCGCCACAGTTGTTTCTCACGGATACTTTAGTTGGCGTACTAATTCGTTTATTCCAAAAATAACCAGTATATGATTCTTGTGTTTTACATTGAAGCTGGTTAGGGGAAGTTGTTGCTGAAATCTTAACCGCATTTGTGGCGAACATTTTGCAATTTCACAGTAGGAAATGTTAAGTTTATAACATTGTACTAATCTGTTAAAATGTCATAATATTCAAAATTAATTAAGCAAGAAAATAATCATTGCTGTATGAGGTCACAATTTTGAGCCAATCTAATGGAATACAAATATTTAGAATAAGTGTGATCAAAGAGATCTTGGTTTTCTTCAGCCTGTTATGATTTTTCATTGTTATGATTATAACTGAAATGCCACTAAGACATGAAAACAAGCAGATTTGGAATCGCATGCCTACTCGACTTCTATCAACAAAACTATGTTACAGTCAAGTACAGAGACCTAGATGCAAGAACAATAAGAAAAATAACCTCTACTGAGATGAAATGTGTCAGACGAATGACAGGAAACAGCCTGAGAGATAAGATCAGAAATGAAGAACTGAGAAAAAAGATAGGAATAGCCCCCACCATAGAATATATAAGGAAACAACAGATAAAATGGTTTGGCCACGCGACAAGGTAGAAAAATCAAAACACAACACAACGAACATTCAACAAACGTTGTGAGAACACCAGACCCAAGGGTCGACCACGAAAAAGATGGATCGATTGAATATTAGAAGCACTAGGAAACATAACAGCAGCAGAGGCGAACAGAAGAGCAAAAGACGTAAATTATATCTCCCCTCGACGCTGGAAGGCAGATGAGGAAGGAAAGAAGAAGAATAAAAAGTACAGAGAGACAGAATATCACATTAGAACAATTTCAGAGATGCACTAAATGTATTACTTTACACTTTAGGCTTTAACCACGCTACTGACAACATGACATTGTTATTTCTAAATGTCCAATTATAAGTATTTTCATGTTAGTCACCAGCCTCATGTTATAAGACACAAGAAAGACAATTATGACCCAACTGAAATCATTAATGATAAACGAGGCCAAGCAATAACAAACAAAGCGAAAATCTTAACGAGATGGAAAGAATATTTCGAAGAGCTTTTGAATGTAGAAACAACGAGTTCAAACACACACAAAAAGCAACTAATAGTTGACGATAAAGAACCAAATAAACTAATTGAAGAAATAGAAGAAACATTGCGACTCGCACCAAGAAACAAAGCCACCGGAATCGATAACATCCCAGTAGAAATGCTAGTAGCAGCGGGAGAGGCAGGATGTAAATGGCTACACAGAATATTCAACGCGGCATGGATACAATAGCAAGTCCCTGACGATTGGAAACAGTCCATTATATTACCAATATGGAAAAAGAAGGGCAGTAGAAGAGACTGCAACCAATATAGAGGAATATCGCTATTAAGCCACACAGGGAAGTTATATGCCAAGAGAGTTGAAAAAAGATTGAGACCAATTATAGACCCACAACTAAGCGATACTCAGATGGGCTTCAGGAGGAACAGAGGTTGCACAGATGCCCTATTTATCATAAAACAACTAGCGGAGAAAACTATAGAGCATAATAAAACACTATATACAGCTTTTATTGACCAAGAAAAGGCGTTCGATAGGGTGGACAAGGAACAACTGTGGTCCGTATTGCCCATGTACGGAGTGAGTCACCACCTAGTAGAGATATGCAAGAGCCTCTATGAAAGTAGTCGCACTACAGTAAGATCTTCAGCAGGCTACTCTAAACATTTCACCATTAACTCCAGAGTAAGACAAGGCTGAGTGCTTTCCTCTTTACTTTTCATCACATATATGGATAATATATGCAAATCAGCATGCCCAATCAAAGGAAGTATACAAACGAGGATGATAACAAGCGATAGCATAAAAGAGAACGAAATATACGTACCAGGAAACAGCAGAAGAGAGGAAGAAATAAATGAAATACTATTTGCAGACGACCAAGTTCTGATACATGAAACAACTGAGGACCTGCAAGAACATATCAACAGGCTAAACAACACTTGTAAACAATACAACATGAAGATCAACATAAACAAAACCGAAGTAATGGCAATAGCGAGAAAGAAAGAAAAACTAAACATCATAATAGATAATACAACTTTGAAGCAAGTAGACAATTTTAAATATCTGGGTAGCACGTTAACACAAGACAATAACCAAGAGACAGAGATAGATATAAGGTGTAACAAAGCATGCCAAGTTATAGGCCAAGTATCAACACTATTGAAAAACAAAGCAATAACTACGGAAGCAAAAAGGGCAATATACAAATCAATTTTTCTACCAACTCTGTGCTATCAGTGCCAGAATTGGACGCTGGACTCTACAACAATAAGAAAGATAACGACCACCGAAATGAAATGTGTCAGAAGAATGACAGGAAACAGCTTAAGGGACAGAGTAAGAAACACCGACCTGAAGAAGAAACTCGAAATTGAACCAGCCATCGAATGCATAAAGAAACAACCGATAAATTGGTTCGGCCACATAACAAGACAAAAAGAACTAACAATGACTCAAAGAGCCATAAACAAACGCTACGAAAATGTCAGATTAAGAGGAAGACCGAGAAGGAGATGGATAAAGGGAATACTAGAGTCACTAGGACGGATAACACCAGAAGAGGCCAACAGAAGAGCAAAGAATCGCAGATTGTATCTCCCCTCGACGCCAACGGCAATGGAGGAAGGATAGAAGAAGAAGGAAAAAAGAAAAGTCACCAGCCTCTGAAATGTGATTTATATTTGCACAATTTTTATTTAGAAATATAATTTATAAACTAACTTGAACTTGACAATTTTGCTTGCGATAAATTCGCTAAAGAACAATCAAATAATACCGGAGTTTAAAAGTTTATGTTTCAGATCAGTATAATGCCATATATTGTATTTGCATGCTAATGTATCGCTTTCGCAGTCCAATGTTGATATTAACACATATTGAACATCACAAATATACCAGATACAGAATCAGTGTGAAGACGGCTCCTAATCTGAAATGATTTTACTGCTGTAGCCCAAATAACATATTACATTAATCGGAAGTCATGTTCTCCCTGCAGACCTTCTTGAAGCTAGTTAATCACCGCGTTTCCGGTCAACATGACAGCAGAGTTAAATATAAACCAGTGGCTGTATTAATAGAGTTATCCATCAACGAAAGCTAAGGAAAGTTTTATTTAAATACAAAATTGCTTGCTAAAAGTCTGTACATCTAACTTGAAGCTGCTTGGGTTAACAGTAACACTTTAGTTCAAAACGATGCAGAAAATATATTAGTTAGAATGTGGCCAAATATATCTTAGAACTTCAACTTTCAACAAATAATTGTCTTTATGATGTCGAATTAAGATTTAGATAAATTGTTCTGTGCTCAATTATTTTAAACATTTCAGAGGCTGCAGAAAAGCAGTGTGGTCTGACTTGGTGCTGATCACTTATCAATTAATATACCGAAGTTCCGGGAAAAATATGGGTATAAACAATTTATATTTCACGTTCCAGTCATGATGGTATCGATATCTTGCTTTTGAATGGTTCTGTTTTTTTTTTTTCTTCTTCTTGCCTGACAACTATTTCTCTTCACCGTCCAGCTTTTACAGAATATCAAGCAGGCGTAGATGCTTTGTGCTGTAAGTTGCAATATTTACGCATTTCAGCCAACATATCCGACTTTAGCAAATTTGTAGGCATCGCGTTGTCTTCCCTTAACGATCTCTTCCTGCTTAAAGCCGAACGGTTAGTCTGGTATCTCCAGCGCGAAATTGCATTCTATTTTTACTTCAGGCATGTAGCCCGGTGCTTGCAATTAGCCACCGCGCACGCTAAAGGGATTGTGGGTAACAAACGCCACCTTATCACTTCAAAGTGGAGGCATGACAGAAGAGCAAATTTGTGCATCCGCCTTAAGTGTATATTCAGTATTGTCAACACTGACTGCGTCCAGAGTTCGGATATTGCAAACATATACACGTTTATTCTGAATTCATTAAGGGAAACAGAAAAAAGATGAGTGGGAAGTTTGTGTACACATGGAGAGACTAATGAAGTGAGGAAATTAGAGACTAAAAACGGATGTGATCAATCCTGTTTGTTCAGTGAAATAAGATGTCTGCAATCAATATCTAACAGGGACAATCAACCGGAACACACTTTGAGAAAAGCTGTAGCGCGTGGGAGAACGGATATGAGGATGTTCCGTTAAGAATAAAACTGATTCTATAAATAGATGGATATTCTGAGTTCTCTCTCTCTCTCTGCGATCAGGACTCCATCAGAGTAAGGATTCCAGACTCTCACATGAAGTCAGCTGTCAGGCTAAGTGTGTTGATCGCCCGTACAGACAGAACATCACAAGTAGAGTCTACCAGATCCACTCTGATTGAACACCCGATAAAACGTTGCACTGTGTTCTGCGCCAGTGGCCCAGTGCATCCGATTTCAGCTGTTGAATATATATATATATATATATATATATATATATATATATATATATATCTGCGTTCAGGACTCAATCAGAGTAAGGATTCCAGACTCTCATATGAAGTCAGCTGTCAGGCTAAGTGTGTTGATCGCCCCCACAGACAGAACATCACAATTAGAGTCTGTCAGATCCACTCTGACTGAACACCCGTTAATACGTTGCACTGTGTTCTGCGCCAGTGGCCCAGTGCATCCGATTTCAGCCAGCATTTTTTCAGGTTTGCTTTCCTTAGCCTTTGATTGTCCCCAATCTTCCTGCAAGGCAGCAGTTGATCTTTTCTGTCGGGGGATTCTGCCCTTAGATGGTCGGCCTTCCCAGGTTTACGAGCACCATCTGCCCGAGTCACTAGAGGTGACTAACACAGACATGCGACTTGTAATATGAGGAAACTGCAACAAGGAACACATTTCATGCATAGCCTTCATTTGTTCCCGCCGCCTATCCCCATATACCGGTAAGTCACGTCCTCTTGAAAATGATGATCATCTTTATATATATATATATATATACGGCAGTGACCAGGACATTCATCTGGTTGAGTTTCAAGACTACACCCACGCCTGTATACTAAGTGATTCAATGAGCACAATAATACAAGTAGAGAGGCAGAGGGCTGAGTCATCACAGAAGTCCACAATAGGCAGTCACCTTTGTCTACGTCCCTGGACATGCAGGAGTACATGAAAATGAAAAAGTGGTCATACTGGGTAGCTGTGCTATCGGTGAAGACGGTCAACCAATGAATCAGCTGACGTCATTATAATGCCCTCCGAGATGAGGAAATGGAACAGGACTTCGACAACCATGAATCCACGTCTCTTTTTCGGATGAAAGAGATGAGAGCAAAGATGGATGCATCCAGAAATGAGAAGCTTAGTAGGCGCATAAGAGGACTTACCAACCAACACAGAACTGGAGTCGTCAGTCGCTGGACACTGCCTGGCATGCTGAGAAGGGGAATAGAACACCTATGGACATGTTCGGAATGCATTGATAACCCACAAATAAATCAAAAGGTGAATCTTTACTTAATCTCGTCATTAACTGACAAAGTATTACTTGTAATAGAACAAATATTGATCCATGAAAAACACGACAAATAATCATCATCTAGTTTGTCCCCGTTCGAATATGGCTCCCATGACGACTAGAGCTGAAGTTTACTCTGCCCTGATCGAAGTGTCCAGCGCTTGCAGAAGTCAATTCCATCCAGTCTGTGATATCTTGCACCCACTTTCTTTTAGAGCTTCCTCTCTCATGTTTATCTGGAGCTATGCCCTCCATTATGCCCTCCATAGTTATCTTTTCTAGAACATATGTCGTTTTAAATTACCATACTATTTTATTTGTGTTATGCACTTTATCAATTATTTTTTTTATATTTTGGGTTCTAGGAAAACTGACATGTTTGTTATTTTTCAGCCCAATATGTTCTTTGTATTCCACCATGACACTTTACATTCGAAGACGCTGATATATCTTCAACAGGTCTGACGATTGTCAATGTTTCAGAGTCATATGTTGCTGCAGAAATAATACAGACTCATAAAACTTTAAGTTTTCTTTCTATATCATTCCCTTACCATGTGCTGTGCAGTTATAATTTATTTATATCTGCATTCAACCTTCTTTTGATCACCTTGATAGTTCGTTATTTGTTATCAAAGAGACAAGAAATTACAGACAAGAAACAAGATGAGACAAGAACTGTCTGCTCTTTCTAATGAATACATATCAGTTTTGTATTTGTATTAAGTTTTTTTACTGTGTTTTTGTTGCTTTGAGATAAATGTGATGTTTGTCACAATATATGACATACAACTGGTGTTATCAATTTATCGATGCCACAGAGTGAGGTACGTGCTTGTGATGTATCATCTACGCATTACATCTCTGTTAGCGAGTGACCTTCAATCGTAATCGTAAAAGCCTTAAATTGCTCTTTATTACTATCTTTGTCTTACCTTTCAAATCATATTTTCTGCATATATGTTGAATATAAATGGCGAATGGATGCGTCCCTGACTAGCTTCTTGTCCTATTCCAAACCAGTCTGAGATATATCGTTTTCATTTAGCGCGTCTGCGTGTTTGTTTTTTATCAAGCAAATTTATTATATGCACTACCATATCTCATCTATCATTATTTTGCACAATGTGATTTGTACCTGACACGAACTGTGTGCTTTCTATAAATAATATTGATTGATTGAAAAAGTTGTGGAAAACAAAACTCATCAGTACGAAAACAAAACTCATCAGCACGAAATCAAAACTCATCAGCACGAAATCAAAACTCGTCAGCACGAAAACAAAACTCATCAGCACGAAATCAAAACTCATCAGCACGAAAACAAAACTCATCAGCACGAAAACAAAACTCATCAGCACGAAATCAAAACTCATCAGCACGAAATCAAAACTCATCAGCACGAAAACAAAACTCATCAGTACGAAAACAAAACTCATCAGCACGAAATCAAAACTCATCAGCACGAAATCAAAACTCATCAGCACGAAAACAAAACTCATCAGCACGAAAACAAAACTCATCAGCACGAAATCAAAACTCATCAGCACGAAAACAAAACTCATCAGCACGAAAACAAAACTCATCAGCTCGAAAACAAAACTCATCAGCACGAAAACAAAACTCATCAGCACGAAAACAAAACTCATCAGCACGAAAACAAAACTCATCAGCACGAAAATAAGGAAAATACTTGGTATAGCGTGGAACGAATTCAAAACAAATGAGGAAATTAGAGAATTTGCCAATCAACCACTAATGTCTTCAGTAATAAAGAAAAAACGATGGTCATATGTAGTCTTAGTTATCATATTATTTCATGGATTTATCAGATGTCATGGATTGATTTAATGCATTTTTGACAATAGAAACAAAAAAAGAGTGCTTAAATATTATGTAAAGCCAGTCTTAACATATGGATGTGAATCATGGACAATAGGACAACAGATAAGAAAATCACTTGAGTCTGTAGAAATGTGGTTTTACAGAAGAATGTTGAGAATACCATGGACAGCTAAGAAGAATATTCAAGACTTTCTGAAAGAGGCCAAAGCAAAAATAGAGCTAATTTCAGAAGCAATCATCATTTTTTGGCCACATAACGAAAAGAGAACAGCTGGAATAAATTTGTAACAACTGGACAAATTTAAGGACGAAGAGATAGAGGGAAGCAAAGAGAAAAGATACTAGACAGCTTAAGAGAATAGCTTAGCAGAAGGGCAACAACAGAAATGAAAAATTGTCGAGATCTAAAGTTGTGGAGAGACATGATCACCTACGCCAGCAGGCATGATACTTTATGGTAATGTTCTATTTCAGAAATTTAGTTTAAAATGTGTACACAAGTTATTAAATGCTTGAGCTTGCAGAAGTGCTAGGGTAATTTAGTGTACAATATCAGAACTCAATCACATGAATTGTAAACTTGTTATTTAAGTAGAAATGATGAGTGCGTCAAAGGATGGCGGGTTTTTATTCTAGAAGTTGAAACTGTCTACACACAAGTTTCCCAAGGGGCAAAAAGTGTTCAGAAAGTTAATAAAAAAAAAACTCAACAATAATTCATCAGTCACGTGTGTTGGACGTAATGAGTAAAATGCGGGAAAGAGTGTCCGATGTGTTTTCAATGTGTGGAGAAATATTTGGAGAGATGTCCTGAACAAGTGTGAGAATTGTGTGGAGAAATATTGGAAAGATGTCCTGAACAAGTGTGAGAATTGTGTGGAGAAATATTTGGAGAGATGTCCTAAACAAGTGTGAGAATTGTGTGGAGAAATATTTGGAGAGATGTCCTGAACAAGTGTGAGAATTGTGTGGAGAAATATTTGGAGAGATGTCCTGAACAAGTGTGAGAATTGTGTGGAGAAATATTTGGAGAGATGTCCTGAACAAGTGTGAGAATTGTGTGGAGAAATATTTGGAGAGATGTCCTGAACAAGTGTGAGAATTGTGTGGAGAAATGTTTGGAGAGATGTCCTGAACAAGTGTGAGAATTGTGTTGAGAAATGTTTGGGGAGATGTCCTGAACAAGTGTGAGAATTGTGTTGAGAAATGTTTGGGGAGATGTCCTAAACAAGTGTGAGAATTGTGTGGAGAAATGTTTGGGGAGATGTACTAAACAAGTGTGAGAATTGTGTGGAGAAATGTTTGGGGAGATGTCCTGAATAAAAGTGAGAATTGTGTGGATAAATCTATGAGAAAGTGGAAACATGCTTTGAAAATATGCCATGATAACTGTGGTAGCCATGTTAGTAGTGTAAGTGAAGATTTTGGTAAAGAATTTGAAAATATGTCAGAACATTTTGGTAAAGAATTTGAAAAGAACGCACCACATTTGGAAATGTAACCATGTAATCTGATTAAAGGACGAGTGCGCTAACCATCTCAGCACCGTGTCTTCAGACAAATGCAAAGAGACTGGCTAATGTGATTTTTACACACAGGCCAAGGCTTCTATTATATACCGGAGCTGTTTAAAAGCATACACGAGCGAAATATGTGATGAAATTAAACAGAAGTTTAGGAAAAACTCATTAACAATAATATTTTCTCTTGAAAGAGCCAAAGATGATTTCACTGGTAATTTGCAACTTCATCGAGATTTTAGATTGCTCTAATGCGTACTAAAATAATCGTCAGCCCCTAATGGATAATAAAGCACTTGTTGTTTTGGTTATTAATCAAGGTACATTAGTGTCAGTTCTAATTCAAGAGCTCACATAGAAATGGATAGAATGTGGATGAAGCGGAATCTGGTCTCTCTTCCATAGAAATAGCCAATCACAGCTGCATCAATCACTCTATGTTTGGCAAATGTATAAATGAAGTAGCACTATCTCTCTAGCCAAGGTTGCGGATGATGATTGCCACGGGAAGCAAACGGTTTTCGCATTCATAGACAGATCAATGTGAGCCATTGGGGTTCGTTTAGCAAGGGAGAACTCGTAGTGAGAACCACAGCATACAATATGGGGATTTCATACATGTCTAGTCCAAATGATCACTATGGTGTGCCGTGTCTGCATCTAGGGTTTGTTACTATTTAAAGTCTTTTACTCTGCTGCTTTGGGAGCCGCGATAGCTCGGTGGTTAGGGAACTGGACTACAAAGGACAAGGGGCAGGGTTTGATCACAATCGACGGCTTCCGGGTTCACCCTGCTTTAAATGGGGACCGGATTTTTTTCTGGGAAAGTAAAGCTGCATGGGATTAATACCGACCGCATTACCCCAAAAATCATGTGCTGAAGGTCTGCAAAATTTATGGTCACTAACACTATTCCCTAAACGCCACTTGGCGTGATGGAGCTCTTTATTTTACCTTTTACTCTGCTGCTTTCTCCGATATACACTTAGTAATTAATTTTCTAATCTACCACTTGATATCATCTATCAACATTCGTTTTTGCCCCCCTCTACCTCTTTATATTGAAATCATCTATCAACATTCGTTTTTGCCCCCCTCTACCACTTGATAGTCGAATAGCAAAGCAAGCCCTCATATGGGAAACAACAGGTAAAAGAAAAAGAAAGACCCAGGGAGACACTGAGAAGAACATTGATGAGAGAGGCAAGAGCAGCAGGAATCGGCTCCCTCAATGAGATAGAACTGCTTGCACAGAACAGAGACAGATCGAGATTTGATAAAATATCTTTAAAAGAAAACTGCTAGAACAAAATTCATATAGGAGAAGGTGTATCTTGGTCTACGCCCTATGGGCGGTTACGGCTCGAAAGGTCAATAGATAGATACCACTTGATATCGATATCATCTATCAACATTCGTTTTTGCCCCCCTCTACCTCTTATATTGAAATCATCTATCAACATTCGTTTTTGCCCCCTCTACCTCTTTATATTGAAATCATCTATCAACATTCGTTTTTGCCCCCCTCTACCACTTGATATCGATATCATCTATCAACATTCGGTTTTGCCCCCCTCTACCACTTGATATCGATATCATCTATCAACATTCGTTTTTGCCCCCCTCTACCACTTGATATCGATATCATCTATCAACATTCGTTTTTGCCCCCCTCTACCTCTTTATATTGAAATCATCTATCAACATTCGTTTTTGCCCCCCTCTACCTCTTTATATTGAAATCATCTATCAACATTCGTTTTTGCCTTCCTCTACCTCTTTATATTGAAATCATCTATCAACATTCGTTTTTGCCCCCCTCTACCTCTTTATATTGAAATCATCTATCAACATTCGTTTTTGCCTTCCTCTACCTCTTTATATTGAAATCATCTATCAACATTCGTTTTTGCCTTCCTCTACCTCTTTATATTGAAATCATCTATCAACATTCGTTTTTGCCTTCCTCTACCTCTTTATATTGAAATCATCTATCAACATTCGTTTTTGCCCCCCTCTACCTCTTAATATTGAAATCATCTATCAACATTCGTTTTTGCCTTCCTCTACCTCTTTATATTGAAATCATCTATCAACATTCGTTTTTGCCCCCCTCTACCTCTTTATATTGAAATCATCTATCAACATTCGTTTTTGCCTTCCTCTACCTCTTTATATTGAAATCATCTATCAACATTCGTTTTTGCCTTCTTCTACCTCTTTATATTGAAATCATCTATTAACATTCGTTTTTGCCTTCCTCTACCTCTTTATATTGAAATCATCTATGTTCTTCAGTGTTTTCGAAAAGTTATTACTCATCTACCAAGTCCATTTCATTCATCTAAAACCCACATGAAAAAAATATATCGAAATTAATGTTAATATTTCTACTCCATACAAAAGTGTTGGATAGAAAACTTGAACAACCTCAGTCCAACTGCTGTAAAGCTGTTAAAAACGAAGGTTGTTTTTTTTTTTTTTTTTTTTGTTCAATGAAATAATGACCTTTAAAATATTTCGTGATTGAAAAAGATTGTAATCTTCATCGCTCTAAACCACAGCTTTTTGAAATGAGAAGGATCAGTACTCTCTCACCTTCCTTAACTCAACAAGCCAGGTTACCAATTCATATTTCAGAGAGTTAACATATCAATTTTGGTTTGGACTGGGCCCAAACGATCACCGCTAGGATAGCGAGCTAACCGCTGAAACTCTCGTTATTTTTTTATACAAGCACCATTTCCACTTTCTTAATCTTTCGACTCTACTCGTGCCACGCATTACCTACAGTTTCAAAGTTCAAACATCACCAGTTATCGAGCTCTCATACAGAGTGAAAAGCAAAAGAAAGAATGAGTTGCTTCAGACCCAGAATATTTGAGGGGAAATGGCGTTAGTGATGTAGTTAAAGTGGTTAGTATTAGGCTAAATAAAAAATGCAAAAAAAATGGTATGTTAGAAGCTTTACGTAATAAATGGACGACACAGACTAAACGACGTTTCGGCCCAATAGGCCTTCAGAAGGAACAAACAAGAAAAACACACACACAAAACTAATAACGAAACATTCGATACATTTAGTATTGGGCTACACCCATCTTTCTTTCCCAGAAAAATAAGACACCCATGAAAGGTTCCGTTAGCCTGAAGACGTCGACTGGAGCCGAACTCAGCTCCCTGTCCTCAGTAAACCAGTTCATTAACCACTCCATAGTGTTGTCTCGTCTCAGACAGAAAAAAATCACTAACTACCCCCCTAGCACTGCCTAGTCTCAGATAGAAATAATTCACTAACTACTACTTTAGTGTTGCCTCGTCTCAGACAGAAATAATTCACTAACTACTACCCTAGTGTTGCCTCGTCTCAAACAGAAATAATTCACTAACTACTACTTTAGTGTTGCCTCGTCTCAGACAGAAATAATTCACTAACTACTACACTCGTGTTGCCTCGTCTCAGACAGAAATAATTCACTAACTACTACACTCGTGTTGCCTCGTCTCAGACAGAAATAATTCACTAACTACTACTCTAGTGTTGCCTCGTCTCAGACAGAAAAAAATCACTAACTACCCCCCTAGCACTGCCTAGTCTCAGATAGAAATAATTCACTAACTACTACCTAAGCGTTGTCTCGTCTCAGACGGAAATAATTCACTAACTACTACTTTAGTGTTGCCTCGTCTCAGACAGAAATAATTCACTAACTACTACTTTAGTGTTGCCTCGTCTCAGACAGAAATAATTCACTAACTACTACCCTAGTGTTGCCTCGTCTCAGACAGAAATAATTCACTAACTACTACTTTAGTGTTGCCTCGTCTCAGACAGAAATAATTCACTAACTACTACACTCGTGTTGCCTCGTCTCAGACAGAAATAATTCACTAACTACTACACTCGTGTTGCCTCGTCTCAGACAGAAATAATTCACTAACTACTACTCTAGTGTTGCCTCGTCTCAGACAGAAATAATTCACTAACTACTACACTCGTGTTGCCTCGTCTCAGACAGAAATAATTCACTAACTACTACACTCGTGTTGCCTCGTCTCAGACAGAAATAATTCACTAACTACTACCCTAGTGTTGCCTCGTCTCAGACAGAAATAATTCACTAACTACTACTTTAGTGTTGCCTCGTCTCAGACAGAAATAATTCACTAACTACTACACTCGTGTTGCCTCGTCTCAGACAGAAATAATTCACTAACTACTACACTCGTGTTGCCTCGTCTCAGACAGAAATAATTCACTAACTACTACTCTAGTGTTGCCTCGTCTCAGACAGAAATAATTCACTAACTACTACACTCGTGTTGCCTCGTCTCAGACAGAAATAATTCACTAACTACTACACTCGTGTTGCCTCGTCTCAGACAGAAATAATTCACTAACTACCCCCCTAGCACTGCCTCGTCTCAGATAGAAATAATTCACTAACTACTACCCCAGCGTTGCCTCGTCTCAGACGGTAATAATTCACTAACTACTACCCCAGCGTTGCCTCGTCTCAGACGGTAATAATTCAATAACTACTACACTAGTGTTGCCTCGTCTCAAACAGAAATAATTCAATAACTACTACTCTAGTGTTGCCTCGTCTCAGACAGAAATAATTCACTAACTACTACTCTAGCATTGCCTCGTCTCAGACAGAAATAATTAACTAACTACTACCCTAGCTCTGCCTCGTCTCAGACAGAAATAATTCACTAACTACTACCCTAGCTCTGCCTCGTCTCAGACAGAAATAATTAACTAACTACTCTCCTAGCACTGCCTCGTCTCAGACAGAAATAATTCACTAACTACTCTCCTAGCACTGCCTCGTCTCAGACAGAAATAATTCACTAACTACTATCCTAGTGTTGCCTCGTCTCAGACAGAAATAATTCACTAACTACTCTCCTATATAGCACTGCCTCGTCTCAGACAGAAATAATTCACTAACTACTACCCTAGCACTGCCTCGTCTCAGACAGAAATAATTCACTGACTACTACCCTAGCACTGTCTCGCCTCAGACAGAAATAATTCACTAACTACTACCCTAGCACTGCCTCGTCTCAGACAGAAATAATTCACTGACTACCTTGGTCGTTTCTCTTGCTCATGTGTAGTTTCCACAATATGAACTTTTTTACTAGTTTTTACCTTTTATTGTTTTTAATTCTCACTTTTCACATCAAACTGGTTATCTTCATTTTCGCTTTTTGAGAATACTGTTAAATAAATTGTTGTCTTTGTAAAACAGCATCCAGCACAAGACACTAATAATTTACCAAACTATGACTTGTCATATATTATTAGTGAGACTGCTAGAAAGAAGATTTTGAAACAGGAAAAAAGTGCCCGAGTCTATATTTCGGCCACAGCCCGAAGGGTCAATAGATAGATAGATGACTTACCATGAGTGCTTGCTACCAACCGTCTGTCAAGACAACAAAGGCCATACGTCTCTTTGTGCAAACAAATATTTAAATAATCGCAACAAACTCTAATTGTTCTAAATAGATTATAAACAATCGAGATTTAGCGTTGTGTTTGCAAGCCTTCTTGCTGTGTCCATGTCTAATTCAGACTAAAGCTGAGTGACTTCATTCAAATTGTGATCACAACAATGTTATAATCAGTCGAGAGATAAGCTGCTCAGCAAAATAGTGTCTGAAGGCAGTTAATACAAAGCAGGACAAGTCTTCATTCAACTGTCTGTCATGAGAAAATTGGTTATGTATAAATGCTTTAAAAAAAATTAAGATGATGTGCAATCCATTTTTGACAATAGAAACAAGAAAAGGAACTCTTAAATGTTATGTAGAGCAAGTCTTAACATATGGATGTGAATCATGGACAATATGACAACAGACAAGAAAATCACCGGAGACTGTAGAAATGTGGTTTTACAGAAGAATATTGAAAATACCATGAACAACTAAGAAGAGTAATGGAAGCGTTCTTCTGAAAGAGGTCAAAGCAAAAAAAGAGCTAATTTTAAATATTAGGAAGAAACAATCATCATTCTTTTGACCATGCAATGAGAAAGGAACAGCTGGAATATATTGTGACAACCAAGAAAATTAAAGGAGAAGAGATCGAAGGAAGCAAAGATAAAATATACCAGACTGTTTAAGAGAATGGCTTGGCAGAAGGTCAACAACAGAAATGATAAATAGCTATCGAGATCGAAAGTTGTGGAGAGACATGATCACCTACGCCAGCAGGCACTGTACTTGATGATGATGACAAATATTGATATGGCTAAGCACTTCTTGCTCAGCTGCTTATTTATTTTTCTGAATTTTGACGTTTCAGATTGTTATCTGTGCTCGCGCATGACCGTGCGCGTGCGCGTGCGTGTGCGTGTGCGTGTGCGTGCGTGTGTGTGTGAGTGTGTGTGTGTGTGGTGTGTGTGTGTGTGTGTGTGTGTGTGTGTGTGTGTGTGTGTGTGTGTGTGTGTGTGTGTGTGTGTGTGTGGTGTGTGTGTGTGTGTGTGTGTGTGTGTGTGTGTGTGTGTGTGTGTGTGTGTGTGTGTGTGTTGTGTGTGTGTGTGGTGTGTGTGTGTGTGTGTGTGTGTGTGTGTGTGTGTGTGTGTGTGTGTGTGTGTGTGTGTGTGTGTGTGTGGTGTGTGTGTGTGTGTGTGTGTGTGTGTGTGTGACATGCAGAAGACGTTTTCCGGCAACGTAGGCTGTAATATTGTGTTTTCATATAAATCCGGAGAGCATTAATCATCAAACTAGAGCTGTGTGGAAAGCACAGGCAATGTTTTTCCACACTTCTCTCAGTTGGAACTTTATTTAATCTTTATCATCTTTTGTTTATTGAATTATCTGGATAATATTGTGCAAGATATCACTTTCCTGGTCTTATCGTTCTCCCCGTGTCTTCATTTTCCTCCTGATTATTATCTATTCCGATTTCTCTTGTCTCATATTTCCAAAAATTTATGATTGTCTTTCTCTTGTGATATTAATTAGATTACGTTTCCCTGCCTGTAACTTCAAATCTGTCCATGAAATTGTGAGCATAACTTTTCTAATTTGTTCCCCCCTAATTCTCTTCAACCTTAATGGACCTGCAGTGAGTAAACATCGAATACGGGAATAGAATTACCCTATGCCTGGTCACGTTTCAAAATGTGGAATAAATCATGTTTGATGAGCACAAAAATGCTTGAAAACGTTGTTATTAATATGTGTTGATGTTATAATTGTGTTTTACATGGAAAAAAGTTCTCGAGTTCTCAAAATAATGCGTTTTCTTCATTAAATCAGCAAAATATACAACATGTTGACCTGTGATTTTGGTCGTTGATTACACAGTGAATGACTTTGAAGATAGTGGAAATGTTCTGTAATCATTGTCTTTGATCGTTGATACCAAAATATGGTGCTTTTGAATTGAAATATTTCAGTAACAGTTATTATATTTTAATGAATAAAAATGTATTTTATGAAAGTTAAATTTGTTTGAAATATTCAAACGCGTTCTCGATTTTTCAAAGAGAGAAGAGAAATATCTTAGAATGTTTGTTTCCCTTCTAAATATCTTAAATTGTCGTTTTATTTATTTTCTTCGGGTCTGTTCAATCACAAATTACGAGACAGAGAGCTTATTATTGTTATCATTATTTTCATTTATTATTATTGTTATTATGTTCTCGAGAAAATCGGTTTCTAAATGGAAATGGACAGGTCGTTTTCCAATCAGCAGAAATCAGATTCTCGGTTTTGTCGAGCATTTTTCATTGTCGAGTGTTTGGAGGGTGAAGAGATGAATGAAATAAACACTCTAGCATGTACACTACGTGACGACCGCAATGGGTACTTTATTTCTAGCCTCTCATTGAACCATTTAATGGAAGACGGTCGTAATTGAATGATTAAAGGAAATAATTATAATCTTGCGTTCAATTTTCTTGGGAGCCGAAATAGCTCAGTGGTTAGTGAACTGGACTACAAAGGACAAGAGGTAGGGTTTGATCCCAACAGACGGCTTCCGGGTTCACCCAGCCTTTAAGGGTATCGGATTTTTTCTTGGAAAGTAGAATGGCACGGGCGTAATACCGACCACATTACCCCAAAAATTTTGTGCTGAAGGTCTGTAAAATTTATGGTCACTAACACCATATTCCCTATACGCCACTTGGCGTGACGGGGGCTCTTTAATTTTTTTTAAATTAAATTTTCTTGGGAGCTGCGATAGCTCAGTGGTTAGTGAACTGGACTACAAAAGACAAGAGGTAGGGTTCGATCCCAACCTACGGCTTCCGGTTCACCCAGCCTTTAATGGGTACCGGATTTTTTTCTGGGAAAGTAAAGCGGCACGGGCGTAATACCGACCACATTACCCCAACAATCATGTGCCGAAGGTCAGTAAAATTTATGGTCACTAACACCATATTCCCTATACTCCACTTGGCGTGACGGGGGTATTTTTACTTTACTTATTCAATTTTCTTATCTAGTAATGTCAAATAGACGCATAAGATAGAAAAATGATATTACAATTAGTTTATGCGATACTTATCTAAATTCTAGGGTACACTGGGAGATGGGAAGGCTATTATGTGGGTTATGGAAGAGAGGTCGCATGCTCAATGCAGTATCTGCTTGTTGTACTGACTCGAAATTTTATTCCATCTCAGCGAGAAAAGAAATACTTGCCCCTACCAGGAATAGAACAATTTATGAATAAATGACAAAATATAACTCACTCGGTCACCTGCTTCACATGTAAGTGATAGTGTTTTGTCAAATTAATGCGCCACCATTTAATATACATACATTAATATATAACACTATGATTTATAAGTGTAAAAGACATTTTAAGAGCAATAAGAAAGTTGTTATTTATTGTAATTTTGTTTCGTTACTATTAGTTGAAGTCTGTCTATTTGTATACATTTTCCATTTAAAAGCACCACAATTATAGCGCATCCTTTCGTGAGTTTTAGCTGATTAGCTGAGTTCAAACTCAAAATTGTGATGATTGCTATAACGTCAGATGTTGGGGAAAATAATGATAGATTTAGGGTTTTCACGTCAACTAATTTATATATATATTTATGGCCTTTGGGGTCTTGACAGACGGTTGTTAACAAGCAATTATGATGAGTAAGTAGTTTGGTAAATTATTAGTGTCTTATTCTGGATGTTGTTTTTACTGAAAGGCTTCCCTCGTGGCTGAATCTGCCAATATTGGACAGACAGGTTCGACAGCAGAATGAACAAGATGTATTCGTGGTGCCTGACCTCGTCTCCTTTCTCCTGAATATTCCTGAAGTTGATATCGGTACTTCGAACGATGCTTTTCCTATTTTTATTTTTGTTTTCCATGTGCTCCGATCTGCAAGCAGATCCTCCCAGTTTCTTTCATTGTTAGAGAATTTCCTCAAGGAAGCCCTGCAAACATCTTTATATCTCAGAACTGGTCTGCCCTTTGGTCTCTTTCCGTCCTTAAGTTCACCATATATTATTTGTTTGGAATACGAGTGTTTGCTATTCTTCTTACATGACCCAGCCAACTTAGTCCCCGACTACGAAGTGTTGCCATGATGGATGAGAGTTTGGCTTATTGTAAGACATTAGAGTTGGTTACATTAGCTTGCCATTTGATGTTCATAATCTTTCGAAGGCTAAATTAACATATAACAAAACATTATTTAAATTATTTTGATAAAGACCGAAATGTTGTCGCGTATTGAAAATGGTATATGTGACTGGTTTGGTATAGGGCAAAGTGTTAGATGGCGTCTCACTTTATCTATTCTTTATATATTCAGAAAATAAAGTGATACATTTTAGAGAAGCTAATTATTAAAAAAAAACATTATGACTCTCTGATGATATAGAAACAGCGCTAATGATCTAATACCAGTATCCACTTCAATAATTGGTCCTGATAAGCTGTTCTGTTCTTGGAATCAGTTTTACTGTAGTCGGGAATTCCCCATATCCGCTAAACCAATGTCACAACTCCCGCCAAAATTCTGTTGACATCTTCGACTACCATGTAGCCCTTATAAGCGCGCAGGCAACGATTCCAATATCTTCCATCGAAAAAAGAGTGCACAGTCATTTCCTGTTTCAGTTTCCTCGAAAACAGAACCTTTACAACAAAGAAAGCAACCAAAACGGTTTAAGCCACTATATTAGTCTCTGCAATAACGGGGCGACTGAGGCCATTTTGCACTCTCGGTTGTCGTTAGCAAGGTCGAACTCCAGTGCCAGCCAAGTCGGCTGCGTGGGCGACAATTTCAAATGATATGACCAAAAAGAGAGTGTCCACAGTCGCTTCCAATTCACAACTCACTGGAATAAATTTAAGAAACACATAAAAAAAAAAAAAACTGTCAGAACACCGATAGACTGTTTTAGTAAAGGCAAAGAGGGCTGTGGCAATGGCCGCCATCTTTCCCGGAAGTCCTGAAAAGCTGATAACGTCATTTAAATGTAAGTAATAGTGAAAAACAACACATGTCTTCACAACGAAGATTACAGTAAAATTTTACAACAAATGCGAAACTGATTAATACTGATTTAAGTATTGTCTTGTCTTGTTCTCTGTACTCTTTTGCTTTCCAGTGTCTCAAAAAAATGCAGTGTTCTTAATAAAAAAATTTTTGGCTCATCTTGCACACACGGTACTTTGTGTGCGGTCAATTATTTCACCCGTTCGCCTTTTATGTGGTTTCCTCTATCCCTTCTGTTGTTGCATCTGATTGACAATGCAGTTGTATAGTCCGTTCAGAAATTCATAATCACACCTGAATTAGTTTTGCGTGATAACCGTTTGTTATTTTGCTTTCACAATTTGCATGCAATTTTAGAATATTGATGACGTTATAGAAATATTTTTTGCTCTGAGAAATTTGATCTAGTTTAAAAGTTTTCTTCTTTAGGCTATATTAAATTCACCCTGTTCGAATTTGACACCATTTTAGGATATATACATTAATTTGGTGTGGTCGTTCACGTAAAATAGTTTGGCTATTGCAGAAAATCTAACTTCAGGAAAATCCCGTGCACAGAACTGAATTGTTATTGAACGACATGACGCACCACGCCTTGGCATTAATTACCGAAGGGAAGGCGTATCTTTATTATTTTGTAAAGATTCAGTAGACAATTTGTTGACTTTAAATACCAACATTTATATCTAAATTACAATGAGTTTGAAATGCAAATTTATAACTATGCAAAAGATTACTTTTTTACTATATCAGCACTTCCTTAGGGAATCCAAGATGGGGCATTTATATTGTGATATTCATGACCCAGAGAGACGAACGCAACTCGCGCTTGGTCTTAATAGATCGTCATTTTCTCTTGGATTAAACAAGACTCAGAGTGCACTGAAAACGGCCTTGTCCATGATGAGGGACTTATTTTCCAATCAAAAAGTACCGACGGTAGGGACTACCATACTGAAATGATTGGAAACGTTTTCAGGCACTGGTTGGAGAACGATCTTTTACCAATCCTGGAGAAACCTTCATGCATAGTCATGGATAAGGCATCATACCACAATGTCGTATTAGAGGAAGACAAAGTGCCTACTGCATCAAATACAAACGAGCAAATTAGGACATGGCTTGCGAATGAAAGTGTCAAATTTGACGACACATATTTAAAACCCGAATTGTTACAACTTGTGAAGAATACGAATAAGAAAAAGGTGTACCATGTTGACAAAATCATTGAGAAATACGGCCACACCTCTCTTCGACTCCCTGCATATCATGTGCACCTTAATCCAATCGAACTTGTCTGGGCTCACGTCAAAGGACAAGTTGCAGAACAGAACAGGACGTTTAAAATGTGTGATGTTGAAGTTCTTACACGCGAGTCTTTCTCAAAAATAGACATTCCGTTCTGGAAGAAGTGTGTTGAACATGTGCTGCCAGCGGAAGATGAGTACTGGAAACGAGATGGATTACTATTTGTCCAGCCAGTAATGATTATCAACCTCTTGGAATCGTCAGATTCGGAATGATTAAAATTAAGATGAATTCAATTCCAGCTGCAGTTAGGATGTCCTGGGGTCTAATGGTGACCGAAGGACAAGACTAATTGTAACCAATTGAATTCATGTTTGCAAATACACATAACGAACAACACCCACAATTAAGCACTATATAGATACGCCTCTGACAAGAATTGCAGTAAACTGGAAAATTTAACACGATTACTGTAAACTCATTTGAATCAACTTGTGTGATATCGTCATAAAAGATCAAAGGAATTCGCTGATGTGCAAAATATGTTGTGTTTGTGGAATAAAAAATACCAAAATCTTTGCGTCATCAATATTCTAAGATTTCATGCAAAATTTAAAACCAAAATAACAAGCGGTTATCACGCAAAACTAATTCAGTTGTGGTTATGAATTTCTGAACGGACTATAGTATGTTGTTTGCTGGTAAACTTGCTACATAGTAAGTTAGTAAAGTACCCCTGTCACGCTAAGTTGTTAGTGACCATAAATTTTACTGACCTTCGGCACGTGATTTTTGGGGTAATGTGGTCGGTATTACGCCCGTGCCGCTTTACTTTCCCAGAAAAAAATCCGGTACCCGTTAAAGGCTGGTGAACCGGAAGCTGTCGGTTGGGATAGAACCCTACCTATTGTCCTTTGAAGTCCAGTTCATTAACCAGTGAGTTATAGCGACTCAAACATGCTATATGTTCAAACTATTTAATCTGCTGTCTCTGAATGAAATTTAGAACCCGCGTTAACTACAATTTTTTTCCTCATTTCTTCTGTTATTATTTTACCCATAATTGTCACATCAATTATTCTTCTAAGACGCCTCATTTCAGTAGCTGGATGATACATATATAATTTTTTTCTCGATTATTGATCGTTACACAGCACATAGTCACCCGCCAGTTGTCTCTGCGCTGGTTGAGTTGTTCGATTGTACAGATTGAGTCAATGCCTGCCAACCTTGCCTCTTTGGTTAGAGTTCTTTTCAGCATTTGTCGAGATCGTCCTCTTTTCCTCTGACCTGATTTTTCCTATTTGAGAGCTGCTTAGTATAATTCTCTGGTCGTTATTTCTAAATTCGTGCTCTACTTGTGTACGTTCGTTCGCTTTCGTGTCAGCTTTGACCTCTGACGAAGTCCCACCCACTCAATTTTGTGGGACTGAATTTTTGCGTGTAAAGTCTGTTTTATCCCATTACAGGATGCCCCTCGCCATGCAGGCAGATTTACTCCGACTTCAGAGGTACTAATTTTTAGGGAATTAGTAAAACCCAGGTGTCCTCGCCAGGGTACGAACCCCGGCTGTTGCCGTGGTAAGCCAACCGCCTATCGATTGCGCTAACCGGACACCCTCTACTTGTGTATATATGTGTTATATATTTGCATATTTATATATATGTATTACATATATATTACATATATATATATAATCATCAAGTACCATGCCTGCTGGAGTAGGTGATCATGTCTCTCCACAACTTTCGATCTTGACAATTATTTATCATTTCTGTTGTTGACCTTCTGCCAAACCATTCTCTTAAGCTCTGATTAAATTTTCTCATTGCTTCCCTCTATCTCTTCGTCCCTCAATTTTCCTAGTTGTTACAATATATTCCAGCTGTTCTCTTCTCATTACATGGCCAAAAAATGATGATTGTTTCTTCCTAATCTTAGAAATTAGCTCTTTTTGCTTTGGCCTCTTTCATAACGTTTTCATTACTTTTCTTAGCTGTCCATGGTGTTTTCAACATTCTTCTGTAAAACCACATTTCTACAGACTCCAGTGATTTCCTTGTCTTTGGTCCTATTATTATTTCTTTGTACTGCACAATATACTGTATTCAAAAACTTATATAGCAGTTGACCTTAAGTTTCTAAGAGCCTGTATTTTTTTCCCATGACAAAATATGGCTACGGAATGTGGTTTGTCGACACGTCTGCAGAACGAAAAAAATAAGTGCCTTTGAGTTCAGTTTTGTAAAAGAATACAGTGAAGACCGTGAACAAGGAAGGGAGAAGAAGTTTCCATGTTGTAACAAATTAACATTTCAGAAGACTGCTTGCTAAAGAGCATAACAAGGGGGAAAATAAAATATGTTGGTCACAGTGAACGAGATTATGATCTAAAGATGATCACCATTTTGGAATGCACGGTATCAGGTAGAGTTCGGAAAGGGAAGGATAGAGATAGAAAGGAAGAAATGGAGAGAGAGGGAGAGAGAAAAAGGAAAAGATGGATAGAGAGGAAAGGTGAAAGTGGGAGGGAGGGAGAAGGAGGGAGGGAGATGGAGAGAGAGGGAGAGAGAGAGAAATCAAGAGATGAATTGAGAGGGAGGGAGAGAGTTGGAGGGAGAGAGATAGGAAGATATGAATTGAAAGAAGGGGTGAGAGATGGAGAGAGGGAAAGGAAGAGAGGGAGAGAGATTGAGATAGAGAAAGAAAGAGAGGGAGAAAGAGAAAGGATGAGATGGAAAGAGAAAAATTAAGAGATTGAGGGAGAAGAGAGAGAGGGAAAAAAGGAAGACCAACGGAATGATGAGTACAAGATATTACAGACGAACTGGGATTGATTGCTGCAGACGCTGGACATCTGGTCAGGACAGAGGCAAATTCAGAGTAGCTGTCTTTTGGAGATCCGTTCCAACAGGTTCAAGCAACTAGACGATGATGTTTTCCTGGAAGAACACAACGTTGTCTCACACATAGCCTGTGTGTGTGGTGTGGGCGAGTCGATGTGGGTATAACGCTCAATAGTACACCCCTGCATGCAGTTGTACATACACATAATACATGCAC